>CM041759.1:0-17500 GCA_023373885.1 Hestina assimilis
ATCCCAACTTAACTTAATCTAATCCCAACCTAACCTAACCTAACCCAACCTAATCCCAACCTAATCCCAATCAACCTAACCTAACCCTAACCTAACTCAATCCCAATCCCAACCCAACCCAACCTAACCTAACCTAACCTAACCCTAACCTAACCTAATCCCAACCCAACCTAACCTAACTCCCAACCTAACCTAACCTAACCCAACCTAACCTAACCTAATCCCAACCAACCTAACCTAACCCAATCCTAATCCCAACCCAATCAACCTAATCCTAACTCAACCCAACCTAACCCAACCTAACTTAACTAACCTAACCTAATCAATCCCAACCTAACCTAACCTAACAACCTAACCTAACCTAATCCCAACCTAACCTAACTCAACTCTAATCCCAATCTAACCAACCTAACCTAACCTAATCCCAACCCAATCCCAACCCAACCTAACCCAACCTAACCTAACCTAACCTAACTCAATCCCAACCTAATCCTAACTCTAACCTAACCTAACCTAACCTAACCTAATCCCAACCTAACCTAACCTAACCTAATCCCAACCTAACCTAACCTAACCTAACCCAATCCTAACCTAACCCTAACCTAATCCCAACCTAACCCAACCTAACCTAACCTAACCTAACCTAACCTAACCTAACCCAACCTAACCTAACCTAACCTAACCTAACCTAACCTAACCTAACCTAACCCAACCTAACTCTAATCCCAACTCCAACCTAATCCTAACCTAACCTAACCTAATCCTAACCTAATCCCAACTTAACCTAACCTAACCTAACCTAACCCAATCCCAACCCAACTCTAACCTAACCCAATCTAACTCCAATCAATCAACCTAACCCAATCTAACCTAACCTAACCTAACCTAACCTAATCCTAACCCAATCTAATCCCAACCTAACCTAACCCAACCTAACCTAACCTAACCTAACCTAACCTAACCTAACCTAACCTAACCTAAACCTAATCCCAACCTAACTCAATCCTAACCTAACCCAATCTAACCCAACTCTAACCTAACCTAACCCAACCCAACCTAACCTAACCTAACCTAACTCTAACCTAACCTAACCCAATCCCAACCTAACCTAACCTAACTCCTAACCTAATCCCAACCTAACCTAACCTAACCCAACCAAACCTAACCTAACCTAATCCTAACTCCAACCTAACCTAACCTAACCTAACCTAACCTAACCTAACCTAATCTAACCAATCCCAACCTAACCTAACCTAACCTAACCTAACCTAATCCCAACCTAACCTAACCTAACCTAACCTAACCTAACCTAACCTAACCTAACTCAATCCCAACCTAACCTAACCTAACCTAACCCAACCTAATCCCAATCCCAATCCTAACCTAACCTAACCTAACCTAACCCAACCTAACCTAACCTAACCCAACCCAACCTAACCTAACCTAACCCAACCCAATCCCAACCTAACCCAACCTAACCTAACCTAACCTAATCCCAACCTAACCTAATCCCAATCCCAACCTAATCCTAACCCAATCCCCAACCTAATCCTAACCTAACCTAATCCTAATCCTAACCTAACCTAACTCAACCTAACCTAATCCCAATCCCAATCCCAACCTAACCTAACCTAACCTAACCTAACCCAACCTAACCTAACCTAACCTAACCTAACCCAACCTAACCTAATCCCAAATCAACCTAACCTAACCTAACCTAACCTAACCTAACCTAACCTAACCTAACCTAACCTAACCTAACCTAACCCAACCTAACCTAACCTAACCTAACCTAACCCAACCTAACCTAACCTAACCTAACCTAACCTAACCTAACCTAACCAACCTAACCTAACCTAATCCCAACCTAACCTAACCTAACCCAACCTAACCTAATCCCAACCTAACCTAACCTAACCTAATCCCAACCTAACCTAATCCCAATCTAACCTAACCTAACCTAACCTAACCTAATCAATCCCAACCTAACCTAACCTAACCTAACCTAACCTAATCCCAACCTAATCCCAACCTAACCTAACCTAACCTAACCTAACCTAACCTAACCTAACCTAACCTAACCCAACCTAACCTAACCTAACCTAACCTAATCCCAACCAACCTAACCTAACCTAACCCAACCCAACCTAACCTAACCTAACCCAACCTAACCTAACCTAATCCCAACCTAACCTAACCTAACCTAATCCCAATCCCAACCTAACCTAACCTAACCTAATCCCAACCTAACTCTAACTCAACCTAATCCCAACCTAACCCAACCTAACCTAACCTAACCTAACCCAATCCCAACCTAACCCAACCTAACCTAACCCAACCCAACCTAACCTAACCTAACCTAACCTAATCCCAACCTAACCTAACCCAACCTAACCTAACCCAACCCAACCTAACCTAACCTAACCCAATCCCAATCCCAACCTAACCCAACCTAACCTAACCTAACCTAACCTAACCTAACCCAACCTAACCTAACCTAACCTAACCTAACCTAACCCAACCTAACCTAACCTAACCTAACCTAACCTAACCTAACCCAACCCAATCCCAACCTAACCTAATCCCAACCTAACCTAACCCAACCTAACCTAACCCAACCTAACCTAACCTAACCTAACCTAACCTAACCTAACTCTAACCTAACCCAATCCCAACCTAACCTAATCCCAACCTAACCTAACCCAATCCCAACCCTAACCTAACTCCAATCCCAACCTAACCTAACCTAACCTAATCCCAACCTAACCTAACCTAACCCAACCTAACCTAATCCCAATCCCAATCCTAACCTAACCTAATCTAACCTAACCTAACCTAACCTAACCCAACCCAACCTAATCCCAACCTAACCTAATCCCAACCTAACCTAACCTAACCTAACCTAACCTAACCTAATCCCAACCTAACCTAACCTAACCCAACCTAACCTAACCTAACCTAACCCAACCTAACCCAACCTAACTCAATCCCAACCTAACCTAACCTAACCTAACCCAATCCCAACCTAACCTAACCTAACCTAACCCAACCTAACCCAATCCCAACCTAACCTAACCTAACCTAACCTAACCTAACCTAACCCAACCTAACCTAACCTAACCTAACCTAACCTAACCCAACCTAACCTAACCTAACCTAACCTAACCTAACCCAACCTAACCTAACCTAACCTAACCTAACCTAACCTAACCTAACCTAATCCCAACCTAACCTAATCCCAACCTAACCTAACCTAACCTAACCTAACCTAATCCCAACCTAACCTAACCTAACCTAACCCAATCCCAATCCCAACCTAACCTAACCTAACCTAACCCAATCCCAACCTAACCTAACCTAACCCAACCTAACCTAACCCAACCTAACCCAACCTAACCTAACCTAACCTAACCTAACCTAACCTAACCTAACCTAACCCAACCTAACCTAACCTAATCCCAACCTAATCCCAACCTAACCTAACCCAACCTAACCTAACCTAACCTAACCTAACCTAACCTAACCTAACCTAACCTAACCTAACCTAACCTAACCCAACCCAACCTAACCTAACCTAACCTAACCTAACCCAACCTAACCTAACCTAACCTAACCTAACCTAACCCAATCCCAACCTAATCCCAACCCAACCCAACCTAACCTAACCTAACCTAATCCCAATCCCAACCTAACCTAACCTAACCCAACCCAACCTAACCCAACCTAACCTAACCCAACCTAACCTAACCTAACCTAACCTAACCCAACCTAACCTAACCTAACCTAACCTAACCTAACCTAACCTAACCTAACCCAACCTAACCTAACCTAACCTAACCTAACCTAACCTAACCTAACCTAACCTAACCTAACCTAACCTAATCCCAACCTAACCCAACCTAACCTAACCTAACCTAACCCAACCTAACCTAACCTAACCTAACCTAACCTAACCTAACCTAACCTAACCCAACCCAACCTAACCTAACCTAACCTAACCTAACCTAACCTAACCTAATCCCAACCTAACCCAACCTAACCCAACCTAACCTAACCCAACCCAACCTAACCTAACCTAACCTAACCTAACCTAACCTAACCTAACCCAACCTAACCTAACCTAACCTAACCTAACCTAACCCAATCCCAACCTAACCTAATCCCAACCTAACCTAACCTAACCTAACCCAACCTAACCTAACCTAACCTAACCTAACCTAACCCAATCCCAACCTAACCTAACCTAACCTAACCTAATCCCAACCTAACCTAACCTAACCTAACCCAACCTAATCCCAACCTAACCTAACCTAACCCAAACCTAACCTAACCTAACCTAACCCAACCTAACCTAACCTAACCTAACCTAACCCAACCCAACCTAACCTAACCTAACCTAACCTAACCTAACCTAACCTAACCTAACCCAACCTAACCTAACCTAATCCCAACCTAACCCAACCTAATCCCAATCCCAACCTAACCTAATCCCAATCCCAACCTAACCTAACCTAACCTAACCTAATCCTAACCCAACCTAACCCAATCCCAACCTAACCCAACCCAACCTAACCCAACCTAACCTAACCTAACCTAACCTAACCTAACCTAACCTAACCCAACCTAACCCAATCCCAACCTAACCTAATCCCAACCTAACCTAACCCAATCCCAATCCTAACCTAACCTAACCTAACCTAACCTAACCTAACCTAACCCAACCTAATCCCAACCTAACCTAACCTAACCTAACCTAACCCAACCTAATCCCAACCTAACCTAACCCAATCTAACCTAACCTAACCTAACCTAACCTAACCTAACCTAACCTAACCCAATCCCAACCTAACCTAACCTAACCTAACCTAACCTAATCCCAACCTAACCTAATCCCAACCTAACCCAATCCCAACCTAACCCAATCCCAATCCCAACCTAACCCAACCTAACCTAACCCAACCTAATCCCAACCTAACCTAACCCAACCTAACCTAACCCAATCCCAACCTAACCTAACCTAACCTAACCCAACCCAACCTAACCTAACCCAACCCAATCCTAACCTAACCTAACCTAACCTAACCTAACCTAACCTAACCCAACCTAACCTAACCCAACCTAACCCAACCCAATCCCAACTCTAACCTAACCTAACCTAACCTAACCTAACCTAACCTAACCTAACCTAACCCAATCCCAATCCCAACCTAACCTAATCTAACCTAACCTAACCTAACCTAACCTAACCTAATCCCAACCTAACCTAACCTAATCCCAACCTAACCCAACCCAACCTAACCTAACCTAACCCAATCCCAACCTAACCTAACCTAACCTAACCCAATCAACCCAACCTAACCTAACCTAACCTAACCCAACCTAACCTAATCCCAATCCTAACCTAACCTAACCTAACCTAACCTAACCTAATCCCAACCTAACCTAACCCAACCTAATCCTAACCTAACCTAACCCAACCTAATCCCAACCTAACCTAACCCAACCTAACCCAACCTAACCTAACCTAACCTAACCCAACCTAACCCAACCTAACCTAACCCAACCCAACCTAACCTAACCTAACCTAACCTAACCTAACCTAACCCTAACCTAACCTAACCTAACCTAACCTAACCTAACCTAACCTAACCCAATCCCAACCTAATCCCAACCCAATCCCAACCTAACCTAACCTAACCTAACCCAATCCCAACCTAACCTAACCCAACCTAACCTAACCTAACCCAACCTAACCCAACCTAACCTAACCCAACCTAACCTAACCTAACCCAACTCAACCTAACCTAACCTAACCTAACCTAACCTAACCCAACCTAACCTAACCTAACCTAACCCAACCTAACCTAACCTAACCTAACCTAATCCTAACCTAATCCCAACCTAACCTAACCTAACCCAACCCAACCTAACCTAACCTAATCCTAACCTAACCTAACCTAACCCAACCTAATCCCAACCTAACCTAACCTAATCCCAACTCCAACCTAACCTAATCCTAATGAACCTAACCTAACCTAACCTAACCTAACCTAACCCAACCTAATCCCAACCTAACCTAACCTAACTAACCAATCCCAACCTAACCTAACCCAACCTAACCTAACCTAACCTAACCCAACCTAACCCAACCTAACCTAACCTAACCTAACCTAACCTAACCTAACCTAACCTAACCTAACCTAACCTAACCCAATCCCAACCTAACCTAACCTAACCCAACCTAACCTAACCTAACCTAACCCAATCCCAACCTAACCCAACCTAACCTAATCCTAACCTAACCTAACCTAACCTAATCCCAACCTAACCTAACCCAATCCCAACCCAACCTAACCTAACCTAACCTAACCTAACCCAACCTAACCTAACCCAATCCCAACCTAACCTAACCTAACCTAACCTAACCTAACCCAATCTAACCTAACCTAACCTAACCTAACCTAACCTAACCCAACCTAACCTAACCTAACCTAACCTAACCTAACCCAACCCAACCTAACCCAACCTAACCCAACCTAACCTAACCCAACCTAACCTAACCTAACCTAACCTAACCTAACCTAATCCCAATCCCAATCCCAACCTAACCTAACCTAATCCCAACCTAACCTAACCTAATCCCAACCCAACCTAACCTAACCTAACCTAACCTAACCTAACCCAATCCCAACCTAACCTAACCTAACCCAACCTAACCTAACCTAACCTAACCCAATCCCAACCTAACCTAACCTAACCTAACCTAACCTAACCTAACCTAACCTAACCTAACCTAACCCAACCTAACCTAACCTAACCTAACCTAACCTAACCTAACCTAACCTAACCTAACCTAACCTAATCCCAATCCCAACCTAACCTAACCTAACCTAATCCCAATCCTAACCTAACCTAACCTAACCTAACCCAACCTAACCTAACCTAACCTAATCCCAACCCAATCCCAACCCAATCCCAACCTAACCTAACCTAACCTAATCCCAACCTAACCTAACCTAACCTAATCCCAACCTAACCTAACCCAACCTAACCTAACCTAACCTAACCTAACCTAACCTAACCTAACCTAACCTAACCTAACCTAACCTAACCTAACCTAACCTAACCTAACCTAACCTAACCTAACCTAACCCAACCTAACCTAACCTAACCTAACCCAATCCTAACCTAACCTAATCCCAACCTAACCTAATCCCAACCCAACCTAACCCAACCTAACCCAACCTAACCTAACCTAATCCTAACCTAACCCAACCTAACCTAACCTAACCTAACCTAACCTAACCTAACCTAACCTAATCCCAACCCAACCTAACCTAACCCAACCTAACCTAACCCAATCCTAACCTAACCTAACCTAATCCCAATCCCAACCTAACCTAACCTAACCCAACCTAACCTAACCTAACCTAACCCAACCTAACCTAACCCAATCCCAACCTAATCCCAACCTAACCCAACCTAACCTAACCTAACCTAATCCTAACCTAACCTAACCTAACCTAACCTAACCTAACCTAACCTAACCCAACCTAACCTAACCTAACCTAACCTAACCCAACCTAACCTAACCTAACCTAACCCAACCTAACCTAACCTAACCTAACCTAATCCCAATCCCAACCTAACCTAACCTAACCTAACCTAACCTAACCTAACCTAACCCAACCTAACCTAACCTAACCTAACCTAACCTAACCTAACCTAACCTAACCTAACCCAACCCAATCCCAACCTAACCTAACCCAACCTAACCTAATCCCAACCTAACCTAACCTAACCTAACCTAACCTAACCTAACCTAACCTAACCTAACCTAATCCCAACCTAACCTAACCTAACTCAATCCTAACTCAATCCCAACCTAACCTAACCTAATCCCAACCTAACCTAACCTAACCCAATCCCAACCTAACCCAACCTAACCTAATCCCAACCTAACCCAACCTAACCTAACCTAACCCAACCTAACCTAACCTAACCTAACCTAACCTAACCTAACCTAACCTAACCCAACCTAACCTAACCTAACCTAACCTAACCTAACCTAACCCAACCTAACCTAACCTAACCTAACCTAACCTAACCTAACCTAACCCAACCTAATCCCAACCTAACCTAACTCCAATCCCAACCTAACCTAACCCAACCTAACCTAACCTAACCTAACCTAACCTAACCTAACCCAACCTAACCTAACCTAACCCAACCTAACCTAACCTAACCTAACCTAACCTAACCAATCCTAACCTAACCTAACCTAACCTAACCTAACCTAATCCCAACCTAACCTAACCTAACCCAATCCCAACCTAACCTAACCCAACCTAACCTAACCTAACCTAACCTAACCTAACCTAACCTAACCTAACCTAACCTAACCTAACCTAACCTAACCTAACCTAACCTAACCTAACCTAACTCAACCTAACCTAATCCCAACCTAACCTAACCCAACCTAACCCAACCTAACCTAACCCAATCCCAACCTAACCTAACCCAACCTAACCTAACCTAACCTAACCTAACCTAACCTAACCCAATCCTAACCTAACCCAACCTAACCTAACCTAACCTAATCCCAACCTAACCTAACCTAACCCAACCTAACCTAACCTAACCCAACCTAACCTAACCTAACCTAACCTAATCCCAACCTAATCCTAACCTAATCCCAACCTAACCTAACCTAACCTAACCTAACCTAACCTAACTCTAACCTAACCTAATCCCAACCTAACCTAACCTAACCTAACCCAACCTAACCTAACCCAACCCAACCTAACCTAACCCAACCCAATCCCAACCTAACCTAACCTAACCTAACCCAATCCTAACCTAACTCCAATCCCAACCTAACCTAACCTAACCTAACCCAACCCAACCTAACCCAACCTAACCTAACCTAACCTAACCTAACCTAACCTAACCTAACCTAACCTAACCTAATCCCAACCTAACCTAACCTAACCCAACCTAACCTAACCTAATCCCAACCTAACCTAACCCAACCTAACCTAACCTAACCTAACCTAATCCCAACCTAACCTAACCTAACCTAACCCAATCCCAACCTAATCCCAACCTAACCTAACCTAACCTAACCTAACCCAATCCTAACCTAACCTAACCTAATCCCAACCCAACCTAACCTAACCTAACCCAACCTAATCCCAACCCAACCTAACCTAACCTAACCCAACCCAATCCCAACCTAATCCCAACCTAACCTAACCCAACCTAACCTAACCTAACCTAACCTAACCTAACCTAACCTAACCCAACCTAACCTAACCTAACCTAACCCAACCTAACCTAACCTAACCTAACCTAACCTAACCTAACCTAACCCAACCTAACCTAACCTAACCTAACCTAACCTAACCTAACCTAACCTAACCCAACCTAACCTAACCTAACCTAACCTAACCTAACCTAACCTAACCCAACTCCAATCCCAATCCCAACCTAACCTAACCCAATCCCAATCCTAACCCAACCTAACCTAACCCAACCTAACCCAATCCCAACCCAATCCTAACCTAACCTAACCTAACCCAACCCAACCTAACCTAACCTAACCTAACCTAACCTAACCTAACCCAACCTAACCTAACCCAACCTAACCTAACCTAACCTAACCTAACCTAACCTAACCTAACCCAATCCCAACCTAACCTAACCTAACCTAACCTAACCTAACCTAATCCCAACCTAACCTAACCTAACCTAACCTAACCCAATCCCAACCTAACCTAACCTAACCTAACCTAACCTAACCCAATCCCAACCTAACCTAACCTAATCCCAACCTAACCTAACCCAACCTAACCTAACCTAACCCAACCTAATCCCAACCTAACCTAACCTAACCTAACCTAACCCAACCTAACCCAACCTAACCTAACCCAACCCAACCTAACCTAACCTAACCTAACCTAACCTAACCCAACCTAACCTAACCTAACCTAACCTAACCTAACCTAACCTAATCCCAATCCCAACCTAACCTAACCTAACCTAACCTAACCTAACCTAACCTAACCTAACCTAACCTAACCTAACCTAACCTAACCCAACCTAACCTAACCTAACCCAATCCCAACCTAACCTAACCTAACCCAACCTAACCTAACCTAACCTAATCCCAATCCCAACCTAACCTAACCCAACCTAACCCAACCTAACCTAACCTAACCCAACCTAACCTAACCCAATCCCAACCTAACCCAACCTAACCCAACCTAACCCAACCTAACCTAACCTAACCTAACCTAACCTAACCTAACCTAACCCAACCTAACCTAACCTAACCCAACCTAACCTAACCTAACCTAACCTAACCTAACCTAACCTAACCCAATCCCAACCTAACCCAACCTAACCTAACCTAACCTAACCTAACCTAATCCCAATCCCAACCTAACCTAACCTAACCTAATCCCAACCTAACCTAACCTAACCTAATCCCAACCTAACCTAACCCAACCTAACCTAATCCCAACCTAACCTAACCTAACCTAACCTAATCCCAACCTAACCTAACCTAACCTAATCCCAACCTAACCTAACCTAACCTAACCCAACCTAACCTAACCTAACCTAACCTAACCTAACCTAACCTAACCGAACCTAACCTAACCCAATCCCAACCTAACCTAACCTAATCCCAACCTAACCTAACCTAACCTAACCTAACCTAACCTAACCCAACCCAATCCCAACCTAACCTAACCTAACCTAACCTAACTCCAACCTAACCTAACCTAACCTAACCTAACCCAACCTAACCCAATCCCAACCTAACCTAACCTAACCCAACCTAACCTAACCTAACCTAACCCAATCCCAACCTAACCTAACCTAACCTAACCCAACCTAACCTAACCCAACCTAACCTAACCTAATCCCAACCTAACCTAACCTAACCTAATCCCAACCTAACCCAACCTAACCTAACCTAACCTAACCTAACCTAACCCAACCCAACCTAACCTAACCTAACCTAACCTAACCTAACCCAACCTAACCTAACCTAACCTAACCTAACCTAACCCAACCTAACCTAACCTAACCTAACCTAACCTAACCTAACCTAACCCAACCTAACCTAACCTAACCCAACCTAACCTAACCTAACCTAACCCAACCTAACCTAACCCAACCTAACCTAACCTAACCTAACCTAACCTAACCTAACCCAACCTAACCTAACCTAACCTAACCCAACCTAACCTAACCTAACCTAACCTAACCTAACCCAACCTAACCTAATCCCAACCCAACCTAACCTAACCTAACCTAACCTAACCTAACCCAACCTAACCTAACCCAACCTAACCTAACCTAACCTAACCTAACCCAATCCCAACCTAACCTAACCTAATCCCAATCCCAACCTAATCTAACCTAACCTAACCTAACCTAACCTAACCTAACTCAATCCCAACCTAACCTAACCTAACCTAACCTAACCTAACCTAACCTAACCTAACCTAACCCAACCTAACCTAACCTAACCTAACCTAACCTAACCCAACCTAACCCAATCCAACCTAACCCAACCTAACCTAACCCAATCCCAACCTAACCTAACCCAACCTAAATCCCAACCTAACCTAACCTAATCCCAACCTAACCTAACCTAACCTAACCTAACCTAACCCAACCTAACCTAACCTAACCTAACCTAACCTAACCTAACCTAACCTAACCTAACCTAACCTAACCTAACCTAACCTAACCCAACCTAACCTAACCTAACCTAACCTAACCCAACCCAACCCAACCTAACCTAACCCAACCTAACCTAACCTAACCCAACCTAACCTAACCTAACCTAACCTAACCCAATCCCAACCCAACCTAACCTAACCTAACCTAACCTAACCTAACCTAACCTAACCTAACCTAACCTAACCTAACCTAACCTAACCTAACCTAACCCAACCCAATCCTAACCTAATCCCAACCTAACCTAACCCAACCTAATCCCAACCTAACCCAACCTAACCTAACCTAACCTAACCTAACCTAACCTAATCCCAACCTAACCTAATCCCAACCTAACCCAACCTAACCCAACCTAACCTAACCTAACCCAATCCCAACCTAACCTAACCCAATCCCAACCTAACCTAACCTAACCCAACCTAACCTAACCCAACCTAACCTAACCTAATCCCAATCCCAACCTAACCTAACCTAACCTAACCTAACCTAACCCAACCTAACCCAACCTAACCTAACCCAACCTAACCTAACCTAACCTAACCCAACCTAACCTAACCCAACCTAACCTAATCAACCTAACCTAACCTAATCCTAACCTAACAATCCTAACCTAACCTAACCCAACCTAACCTAATCCCAACCTAACCTAACCTAACCTAACCTAACCTAACCTAATCCCAACCTAACCTAACCCAATCCCAACCTAACCTAACCTAACCTAACCTAACCTAACCTAACCTAACCTAACCTAACCCAACCCAACCTAACCTAACCTAACCTAACCTAACCTAACCTAACCTAACCTAACCTAACCTAACCTAATCCCAACCCAACCTAACCTAACCTAACCCAACCTAACCTAACCTAACCTAACCTAACCTAATCCCAATCCCAACCTAACCTAACCTAACCTAACCTAACCTAATCCCAACCTAACCTAACCTAACCTAACCTAACCCAACCTAACCTAACCTAACCTAACCCAACCTAATCCCAACCTAACCTAACCTAACCTAATCCCAACCTAACCTAACCCAACCTAACCTAACCTAACCCAATAACCCAACCTAACCCAATCCCAATCCCAACCTAACCTAACCTAACCTAACCCAACCCAATCCCAACCTAACCTAATCCCAACCTAACCTAACCTAACCTAACCTAACCCAACCTAACCCAACCTAACCTAACCTAACCTAACCCAACCTAACCTAACCTAACCTAACCTAACCTAACCTAACCTAACCCTAACCTAACCTAACCTAACCTAACCTAACCTAACCTAACCTAACCTAACCTAACCTAACCCAACCTAACCTAATCCCAACCTAACCCAACCTAACCTAACTCCAACCTAACCTAACCTAACCTAACCTAACCTAACCTAATCCCAACCTAACCTAACCTAACCTAACCTAACCTAATCCCAACCTAACCTAACCTAACCTAACCTAATCCCAATCCCAATCCCAACCCAACCTAACCTAATCCTAACCCAACCTAACCCAACCCAACCTAACCTAACCTAACCCAATCTAACCTAACCTAACCTAACCTAACCTAACCTAACCCAACCTAACCTAACCCAATCCCAACCTAACCTAACCTAACCTAACCTAACCCAACCTAACCTAACCTAACCCAACCTAACCTAACCCAATCCCAACCTAACCTAACCTAACCTAACCTAACCTAATCCCAACCTAACCTAACCTAACCTAACCTAACCCAACCTAACCTAACCCAACCTAACCCAACCTAACCTAACCCAACCTAACCCAACCTAACCCAACCTAACCCAACCTAACCTAATCCCAACCTAACCTAACCTAACCTAACCAATCCCAACCCAACCTAACCTAACCTAACCTAACCTAACCTAACCTAACCTAACCTAACCTAACCTAACCTAACCTAACCTAACCTAACCTAACCTAATCCCAACCTAACCTAACCTAACCTAACCTAACCTAATCCCAACCTAACCCAACCTAATCCCAACCTAACCTAACCCAACCTAACCTAACCTAACCCAACCTAACCTAACCTAACCTAACCCAACCTAACCTAACCTAACCTAACCTAACCCAATCCCAACCTAACCTAACCTAACCCAACCTAACCTAACCTAACCTAACCTAACCTAACCCAACCTAACCCAATCCCAACCTAACCTAACCCAACCTAACCTAACCTAACCTAACCCAACCTAACCTAACCTAACCTAACCTAACCTAACCTAACCTAACCTAACCTAACCCAACCTAACCTAACCTAACCTAACCCAATCCCAACCTAACCTAACCCAACCTAACCTAACCCAACCTAACCTAACCTAACCTAACCTAACCTAACCTAATCCCAACCTAATCCCAACCTAACCCAACCTAACCTAACCTAACCCAACCTAACCTAACCCAATCCTAACCCAACCTAACCTAACCTAACCTAACCTAACCCAATCCAACCTAACCTAACCTAACCCAATCCCAACCTAACCCAACCTAACCTAACCTAACCTAACCCAACCCAACCTAACCTAACCTAACCTAACCTAACCTAACCTAACCTAACCTAACCTAACCCAACCTAACCTAACCTAACCTAACCTAACCCAATCCCAACCTAACCTAACCTAACCTAACCTAACCTAACCCAACCTAACCTAACCTAACCTAACCCAATCCCAACCTAACCTAACCTAATCCCAATCCCAACCTAACCTAACCTAACCTAACCTAACCTAATCCCAACCTAACCTAACCTAACCTAACCCAACCCAACCTAACCCAACCTAACCTAATCCCAACCTAACCTAACCTAACCCAACCCAACCTAACCTAACCCAACCTAACCCAACCTAACCTAACCTAACCTAACCTAACCTAACCTAACCTAACCTAACCTAACCTAACCTAATCCCAACCTAACCTAACCCAACCTAACCTAACCTAACTCAACCCTAACCTAACCTAACCTAACCTAACCTAACCTAACCCAACTCAACCCAACCTAACCTAACCTAACCTAACCTAACCTAACCTAACCCAATCCCAACCTAACCTAACCCAACCTAACCTAACCTAACCTAACTCAATCCCAACCTAACCTAACCTAACCTAACCTAACCTAACCTAACCTAACCTAACCTAACCTAACCTAATCCCAACCTAACCTAACCTAACCCAACCTAACCCAATCCCAACCTAACCTAACCTAACCCAACCTAACCTAACCTAACCCAATCCCAACCTAACCTAACCTAACCTAACCTAACCTAACCTAACCTAACCTAACCTAACCCAACCTAACCTAACCTAACCTAACCCAACCTAACCTAATCCCAACCTAACCCAACCTAACCTAACCTAATCCCAACCTAACCTAACCTAACCTAACCTAACCCAATCCCAACCTAACCTAACCTAATCCCAACCTAACCTAACCCAATCCCAACCTAACCTAACCTAACCCAATCCCAACCTAACCTAACCCAACCTAACCCAACCTAACCTAACCTAACCTAACCTAACCTAACCTAACCTAACCTAACCTAACCCAACCTAACCTAACCTAACCTAACCTAACCTAACCTAACCTAACCGAACCTAACCTAACCTAACCCAATCCTAACCTAACCCAACCTAATCCCAACCCAACCTAACCTAACCTAACCTAACCTAACCCAACCTAACCTAACCTAACCTAACCTAACCCAACCTAACCTAATCCCAACCTAACCTAACCCAATCCCAACCCAACCTAACCCAACCTAACCTAACCCAACCTAACCTAACCTAACCTAACCTAACCCAATCCCAATCCCAACCTAACCTAACCTAACCCAACCTAACCTAACCTAACCTAACCTAACCTAACCTAACCTAACCTAACCCAATCCCAACCTAACCTAACCCAACCCAATCCTAACCTAACCTAACCTAACCTAACCTAACCTAACCTAACCTAACCTAACCTAACCTAACCTAACCTAACCCAACCTAACCTAACCTAACCTAACCCAACCTAACCTAACCTAACCTAACCTAACCTAACCTAACCTAACCCAACCTAACCTAACCTAACCTAACCCAACCTAACCTAACCTAACCTAACCTAACCTAACCTAACCCAACCTAACCTAACCTAACCTAACCTAACCTAACCTAACCTAACCTAACCCAACCTAACCTAACCTAACCTAACCTAACCTAACCTAACCTAACCCAACCTAACCTAACCTAACCTAACCTAACCCAACCTAACCCAATAACCCAATCCCAACCTAACCTAACCTAACCTAACCTAACCTAACCTAACCTAACCTAACCTAACCCAACCTAACCTAACCTAACCTAACCCAACCTAATCCCAACCCAACCTAACCCAATCCCAACCTAACCTAACCTAACCCAATCCCAACTCCAACCCAACCTAACCCAACCTAACCTAACCCAACCTAACTCAACCCAACCTAACCTAACCCAACCCAACCTAACCTAACCTAACCTAACCTAACCTAACCCAACCTAACCTAACCTAACCTAACCTAACCTAACCCAATCCCAACCTAACCTAACCTAACCTAACCCAACCTAACCTAACCTAACCTAACCTAACCCAACCTAACCTAACCTAACCTAACCTAACCTAACTCCAACCTAACCTAACTCAATCCCAACCTAACCTAACCCAACCTAACCTAACCCAACCTAACCTAATCCCAACCTAACCTAATCCCAACCTAACCCAATAACCCAACCTAACCTAATCCCAACCTAACCCAACTAACCTAACCTAACCTAACCTAACCTAACCTAACCTAACCTAACCTAACCCAACCTAACCTAACCTAACCTAATCCCAACCTAACCCAACCTAACCTAACCTAACCTAACCTAACCCAACCCAACCTAACCTAACCTAACCTAATCCCAACCTAACCTAACCTAACCTAATCCCAACCTAACCTAACCTAACCTAACCCAACCTAACCCAACCTAACCCAACCTAACCTAACCTAACCCAATCCCAATCCCAACCTAACCTAACCTAATCTAACCTAATCCCAACCTAACCTAACCTAACCCAACCTAACCTAACCCAACCTAACCTAACCTAACTCAATCCCAACCTAACCTAACCTAACCCAACCTAACCTAACCTAACCCAACCCAATCCCAACCTAACCTAACCCAACCTAACCTAACCCAACCTAACCTAACCTAACCTAACCTAACCTAACCTAACCTAACCTAACCTAACCCAATCCCAACCTAACCTAACCTAACCCAACCTAACCCAATCCCAACCTAACCCAACCTAACCTAACCTAACCTAACCCAACCTAACCTAATCCAACCTAACCTAACCTAACCCAATCCCAACCTAACCCAACCTAACCTAACCTAACCCAATCCCAACCTAACCCAACCTAACCTAACCTAACCTAACCCAACCTAACCTAACCCAATCCCAACCCAACCTAACCTAACCCAACCTAACCCAACCTAACCTAACCTAACCCAACCTAACCTAACCTAACCCAACCTAACCTAACCTAACCTAACCCAACCTAACCTAACCTAACCTAACCTAACCTAACCTAACCTAACCTAACCTAACCTAATCTAACCTAACCTAACCTAACCTAACCCAACCTAACCTAACCTAACCTAACCTAACCTAACCTAACCTAACCTAACCTAACCCAACCTAACCTAACCTAACCTAACCTAACCTAATC